>CM056501.1:12051599-12056599 GCA_029783415.1 Anisodus acutangulus
CCGCGCGACCAGGCGGCCAGGACCTGCCGGCGAGCGGCGACATAAACCGACATAGGCCAGGCGGCATAGGCCGACATAGGCCGGCGGCATCGACGCATGCGCGAAGCGGCGACATAGGCGGCGGGCGACATAAACCGGACGACATAGGCAGCGACGGGCGACATAGGCTGCCGACACCTGCCACCGAGCGGCGACAAAGGCGACATAGGCGGCGTAAGACGCCGACGACTATAGGACATAGGCCGACGCAGCGGCGACATAGGCGACATAAGGCCGACAGGCCAGGCGACATAGGCGACATAAACCGACGCCAGACGACATAGGCGACATAGGCCGGCCAGACGGCGACATAGGCCCGGCGGACTATGCCAGCGGAAGGCGGGCGACATGGGCCGACGCAGGCCCGGACGACATATGCGGCGGGCGAACGCAGCGACATAAACCGACGCAGGCCCGACGCCGCGACATAGGCCGGCGGCGGCCCAGGCCGGACATAGGCGGCGGGCGGCCCAGGCGACAGGCCGACATAGGCGACATAGGCGGCGGCCCAGGCGACATAAGGCGTGAGGCGGCGGGCGACATAGGCCCGGTGGACGACCGGCCCGGACTGACTCGAGCCGGCGGGCGACATAGGCCGGCCGCAGAGCGGCGAGGCGGCGACGCCCGGCCGGCCGGGCGACGCCAGGCGACATAGGCGGCCAGGACGAAATAAGCGACATAGGAGCGGACCTCATGCGACATGGCAGACGCCGCCGACGCAGGCGCAAAGGCAACATAGGCCAGGACGCAAACCCGACATAGGCCAGCGGACCTATGCCAGCGAAGGCGCGACATAGGCCCGACATAGGCCCGGCCGCGACATAGGCCGACATAGGCCGACGCAAGCCCATAGGCCGGCCGGCGGACCTATGGCGAAGCGGGCGGACATAGGCGACATAGGCGGCATAGGCCGGCGACATAGGCCCGACATAGGCGGCAGACGACATAAACCGGCGACAAGCGGCGGACATAGGCGACGCCGGCGAGCCCGACCAGACATAGGCCGGGCGACATAAACGACGCCGGCTCGGGCGACATAGCCAGACGACGCCAGGCCGGGCGGGCGACATAAGGCCGACATAAGCGGGCACGACATAGGCCGACGCGAAACCAGGGGACATAGGCCGACATAGGCGGCGGACGACATAGCGCCGACATAAGCGGCGGCGACATAAACCGGACGCAGCGGGCGACATAGGCCGAAGCGGGCGACATAAGCGACATAGGCCCGGCCAGACACGCTAAACCCGGCGACCTTATACCAGCGGCGACGACATAGGCCCGACGCCAGCGAGGCGACATAAACGCAGGCGCGGACCTATGCCAGCATAGGCAGCGGACCTATGCACCGACGCAGGCCGGCATGGCCGACATAGGCGACATAGCGGACGACATAGGCGACGCCGGGCGGCGGACCTCGACATAGGCGAGCGGACCTAGCCGGCAGACATAGGCGACATAAACCGACCCCGGCGGCGGCGGCCGACATAAGTAGGCCGACCTATGCGACAGGCGGGCATAAAGGCCGACATAAGGCCGGCGGCGACATAGGCCGACGCCAGGCGACCCGGCGGAGCCGCCATAAGCCAGACGCCGGGCCCGACCGGGCGACATAGAGCGACATAGGCCCGGCGACGATATAGGCCCGACATAGGCGACGCCGACATAGGCCGACATAAGGCGGCCAGAGCGACATAGGCCGACATAGAGCCGGCATAGGCGGACGGCCCGACGCAGGCCCGGCGGACATAGGCGACATAGGCGACATAGGCCGGGCGACATAGGCCCGACGACAAACGGCGGCCAGGCGACATAGAGCGACATAGGCGGCGACGCCAAACACATAGGCCAGGCGGCATAGGCGACATAGGCCCGACATAGGCCGAACGGGCGACATAGGCCGACATAGGCGGCCCGACGACGCAGGCCGACGCAGGCGGCCGGGCGGAACGAGCGACGCATAGGCGGCCGACCGCGACGCCAGGCGACATAGGCCGACGCCGGCGACGCCAGGCCCGACCAAGCGGCCAGGCGACGCATAGGCGACATAAAGGCCCGGCCGGACGACATAGGCGACATAGGCCCGACATAGGCAGCGGCTGCACCCGGCGGACCTATCTCCCAGCGCGAAGCGGCGACATAGGCCGACATAGGCGGCCAGACGACATAGGCCGACATAGGCCGGCCGGACCGACAGGCCGACTATGCAAGGCGGCGACATAGAGCGACATAGGCCGACATAGGCGAGCCAGACGACATAGGCCGCCGCGGGCGACATAAGGCGACGCCGACCGGCGGACTATGCCAGGCGGCGACATAGAGCGACATAGGCGGCCGGCGAGGCCCGACGCATAGGCAGCGGACCTATGCCGGAGCGGCGACATAGGCGACATAGGCCGGCGGGGCGACGGGCCGACATAGGCCGACGCCGTGCGACATAGGCGACGCGGACGCGAAGGCGACATAGGCCAGACGACCTATGCCAGCGAGGCGGCGACGCCGGCGACATAGGCCGACGACATAGGCGGCGGCGCGAGGCGACAGGCGACATAGGCGGCCGACCGATCAGGCCGACGCATAGGCCGACATAGGCCAGCGCCAGCGGGCGACGCCAGGCCGGCTTAGACGCCAGGCGGGCGCATAGGCGGCATAGGCCCGACGGACCTAGGCCGACATAGGCCGGCCCGGCAGGCGGGCGACATAAGGCCGACATAGGCGGCCCATAGGCGGCGTAAGCGGACCTATTTAAGCGGAAACGGACATAGGCCCGACATAGAGCGACGCGGGCGGCATAGGCGGCCACATAAGCGCGACATAGGCAGCGGACCTATACCAGAAGGCGGCGACATAGGCCCGACGCCGACGCGACCCGGCAGCGACATAGGCAACGAAGCGGCGACATAGGCCAGCGGACCTATGCCAGCGAGCGGCGACATAGACGCCCGACATAGGCGGCGCCAGGCGACATAGGCGAAGGACCTATGCCAGCGAACGACATAGGCCCGACATAAGGCCGACATAGGCGGACGGGCGACATAAAGCGACATAGACGGCGCGACATAAGGCGACATAGACCATGCAGCCAGCGGCGACATAGGCGGACGCAAACCGGCGACGGCATAGGCGCAAAGGCGGACCTATGCCAGCAGGACGGCGACGCAAACCCGGCCTTATAGAGGCCAGCGACGGCCGACATAAGGCCGACGCCAGGCGGCGGGCGACATAAGTAAACGACATAAGCGGACCCGGGCGAGCGCCGTCAAGCGGACCTATGCCAGCGAAGCGGGCGACATAAGGCCCGACATAGGCGACGCAGACGACATAGGCCCGACGCCGACGCGGCGGACATAGGCGACGCAGAGCGGCAGACGACATAGAGCGACATAAACCGGCCAGACGCCAAAAGCCGACATAGGCGGCGGACATAGCGACGCAAACAGTAGAGCGGACCTATGCTATAGGCGGCGACATATGAGCAGCATAGGCGGCGACGCCAGGCGACATAGCGAGGGCGACATAGGCGAACCCGACCTGGAAGCGACACCGGCAACCAGAACGACATACCGGCTAGGCAGAAGCGGGCCATGGCCAGACGACCAGGCCAGGCCAGACGACATAGGCCGACATAGGCCGGCGGACGCGCCGGCAGAAGCGGCCGACATAGGCGACATAGGCCGGACGCATACCCAACATAGGCAGCGACGCATAGAGCCCGACATAAACCGACGCAAACCGGCGGCACTACGCGGCCGACGCATAGGCCGACATGGCCAGACCGGCATAGGCCCGACATAGGCGGCCAGACGACATAGGCCGACATAGGCCCGACGGACCTATACCAGCGAAGGACATAAGCGGCGACATAAGCGGAACATAGGCCGACGCCGACCGACATAAACCGAGCGGACGACCATAGCCGACATAGGCGGCATAGGCCGACATAAAGGCCCGGACTATAGGCCGACGCGACATAGGCCGACATGCCCGGCGGGCGACGGACCGCCAGCGTCCCATAGGCCGACATAGGCCCGACATAGGCGGACATAGGCAGCCGAGCCAGCGACATAGAGCCGACATAGGCCGACATAGGCCGGACATAGGCCGGCATAGAGCGACATCGAGCGGAAGGCGGGCGACATAGGCCCGGACATAGCGACGCCAGGCGGCATAAACCCGACATAGGCGGCCGGACATAGGCCGACATAGGCCGGCCGCCAGGCGACATAGGCCCCACAACGCCGGCGACGCCGACGACGCCGTAGCGGACCTATACCCGCGGCGGCGACATAGGCGACATAGGCGACATAAACCGACGCCCAGGCGGGCGACATAGGCCGACGCCGGCCAGGCGGCGGCGCATAACGACATAGGCCGGCTATATGCCAGCGAGCGGCGGCACATAAGCCGACGCCGGGCATAAGCGACCAGGCGACATAGGCCGACCGCAGGCGGCGGGCGACATAGGCGCGGACATAGGCGGCGGCCAGCGACATAGGCCGACGCATAAGCCGGCCGACGACATAGGCCGACATAGGCCAGCGGACGCCGAAACCGAGGCGGACGACATAGGCCGACATAGGCGACGCCAGAGCGACAGGCGACTGACGCCATAGGCGGACATAGGCCGGAGCGGCGACATAGGCCGACATAGGCCGGCTGGCCGCGACGCCGAGCCCGACATAGGCGGCGGACCCTATGCAGCGGCGGCGACATAGGCCGACATAGGCGCGACGCCGGCGGCGGACTATACCAGCCGACGGCATGTAGCCGACATAGGCGCGACGCCGACATAGGCGACATAGGCCGGACCGCGGCGAATAGGCGACGCCGACGCCGGAGCCAGGCGGACAGTAAACGCCAGGACCCTATGCCGACATAGCGGCGACATAGGCCGACGCCAGGCGGCGACCATGCCACCGGGACACGACATAGGCCGATAGGCCAGACGACATAGGCCGACA
>CM056501.1:12066599-12074099 GCA_029783415.1 Anisodus acutangulus
GGCGGCGACATAAGCCGACGCAGCGGACCTATGCCAGCGAAGCCCGGCGGACATAAGCGACGAAACCGGGCGACATAAGGCCCGACATAGGCGAGCGGCGGACATATAGGCGGCCGGACGACGCCAAACCCGGCGGCGACCATAAACGACGGCCGACGGCATAGGCGACATAGGCGGCGGAAACCGACGGCATAGGCCGGCACCTATAAGCCCAGCAGACGAAGCGGCCCGACATAGGCCGGACGGCCAGCGGCGACGCCGGCAGCGACATAGGCCGGCGGACCTATACCAGCCAGCGCGACATAGGCCGACGCAAACCCGGCCAGCCCGGACTATAAACGACGCAGGCGACATAGGCGGCAACCAGGCGGCATAGAGCGACATAGGCGGCGGCGACATAGGCCGACGCCGGCCGGCCGGGCGACATAGGCCGACGCACATAGGCCGGCCAACGGCAGCCGGCCCAAGCGGAGCGACGCCGGCCCGACATAGGCCGACAGACGACGCCAGGCGACATAGGCCGGCGGACCTATGCCAGAAGCGGCGACATAGGCGACATAGGCGGCCAGGCGGCGCCAGAGCGACATAGGCCGACCCAGACGGCATAGGCGACGCAAAGCCGACATAGGCCGGGCGACATAGGCCGGCAAACGCATAGAGCCCGACATGGGCGACATAGGCCCGACCCGGACGGCATAAGCGGCCCGACATAGGCCGGCGGACCTATACGCCGCGGCGGACGACATAAACCGACATAAACGGCCAGGCGCATATGGGCCGACGCCGGCGGCGGACCTATACCCATAGGCCGGCGCATGACGACATAGGCCGACGCCGGGCGACATGGAAGGCGACATAGGCCGTAGGCCGACATAGGCCGACATAGAGCCGGACATAGCCCGACGGGCGGCGGCCGACATAGGCCGGACGCCAAGAGCCTATGCCGGCGAGCGACATAGGCCCGACATAGGCCGGCCGGGCGACATAGCGACGCAGGCCGGCGAGCGACATAGGCCGACATAGGCCGGCGGACCTATGCCAGCGGGCGGCGACATAGGCCGACATAGGCCGACATAGGCGACATACGCGGACCGTAGGCCAGCGGACGCAAACCGACATAGGCGACATAGAGCCGACATAGGCGACATAGGCGGACCGGCGGGACATAGGCCCCTGTACCGAAGCGGCGAGCGACAAGTAAGCCCACATAGGCGGCGGGCGACATAGAGCCCACATGGCCGACGAGCCCGACATAGGCCGGCAAGGCCGACGCCGACCTATGCCAGCGGGACATACCGACGCATAAGGCCGGCGGGCGACATAAGGCCGACATAGAGCCGACATAGGCGACGCCAGGCGGCCGGGCGACATAGGCAGCGGCTTATAGGCCAGGCGACATAGGCCCGAACATAGGCGACGCCGGCCGACATAGGCGGCGACGACGACATAGGCCGGCATAACCGGGTGACATAGGCCGACAGGCCGACATACGACGACATAGAGCCGACATGGCAGAGCCGGCCGGGCGACATAGGCCGACGGACCTATGCCAGCGGGCGGCGACATAAGGCCAGACATAAGGGACGCCGACGGCGGGCGACATAGGCGACATAGGCGCCGGCGGACGACATAGGCCGACGCAGGCCGGCGGGACTGACATAGGCCCGACATAGGCGGCGGGCGGACCTATGCCAGCGGCAGCGACATAAGCGGCCGACATAGGCCGACGCATAGGCGACAGACGAAGGCGACGCCGGCGGGCGACATAGGCGACATAGGCAGCGGACTATGCCGAGGCGGACGACATAGGCCGACATAGGCCGACATAGGCCGACGGACGACATAGGGCGACATAGGCCGACGGACGACATAGGCCGACATAGGCCGACGACCTATACCAGGCGACATAGGCGACATGGCGGCGACATAGGCGGCGGGCGACGCAAGCCGACATAAGGCGGGCGACATAGGCCGACGCCAGGCGGCCAGACGACGCAGAGCCGACATAGGCCGGCGGCGACATAGGCCGACATAGCCCGACGGGCGACATAGAGCCAGGCGACATAGGCCGACATGGGCGACGGACGACATAGGCCGACATAAGCCAGGCGGACCTGCCAACGCAGCGACATAGGCCGACATAGGCCGACATAGGCCGACATAGGCCCGACGCATAGGCATAGGCCCGGCGGACCTATTTCAGCGGGGCAGCGACATAGGCCCGACATAGGCGACGCCAGGCCCGGCGGGCGCATAGGCCGACAGAAGCGGCGACATAAGGCGACGGACCTATAGCGGGCGGCGACATAAGCCGACATAAGCCGACGGCAGACGACATAGGCCGGCCGACATAAACGCCGGCGGACCTATGCGGCGGCGACGCCAGGCCGACGCATAACCCGACGACGGCGACATAGGCGACAGGCGGCAAACCATGACGACATAGGCCGACGGACGACTAAGGCCGACGCATGAGCGACATAGGCCGACATAGGCGACATAGGCCGACGCCAAACGACATAGGCCGGACGACGCATAGGCGGGCGACATAAGCCAAACGGGCGGCCGACCCCGACATAGGCGACGCCAGGCCGACGCATAGGCGGCCAGACGGCGGACCATAGGCGCGACATAGGCGACCTATGCCGACGAGGCGACATAGGCGGCATGGCGCAAACCGACATAGGCGGACATAGGCAGCCCGGACATAGGCCGACGCGACATAGGCGAGCGACATAGGCCGACATAGGCCGACGGCGACATAAACGGCGGAGCATAGGCGACGCGACATAGGCCGACGCAGGCCGACGCGGCGGACGACATAAAGGCCGACATAGGCCGGCAGCGAACGACATAGGCCGCGACCATAGGCCGGCGGGCGACATGCCAGGCGACATAGGCCCGGCGGACCTATGCAGCGACATAGGCGGACGACCTGCCCAGGCCGACATAGGCGGACGACATAGGCCGACATAAAGGCCGGCCAGGCGGCATGGCGACATAGGCCCGGCAGACGACATAGGCCGACATAGGCGGCCAGCGACATAGGCCGACGCGGCAGGCGAGCATAGGCGCGACTATGGGCGACATAAGCCGGCGACATAGGCCGACATAGGCGACCGGGCGACGCCAGAGGCCTCGGACATAGGCGACGCGGACCATATGCCAGCGGCTAGGCCCGGCGGACGACATAGGCCGACATAGGCCAGCGGACGCCAGCCAGACATAGGCCCGGCGACTATACCAGCGGCGGCGACGCCGACATAGAGCCCGACATATAGGCCAGACATAGAGCCGACATAGGCCGACGCCATAAACAGACGACATGCCGGAAGCCGGCGACAGCGACATAGGCCGACGCCGGCCGACATAGGCCGGACGGCGACATAGGCCGACATAGGCGGCCGACGGCGATAAGCGACATAAGGCCGACATAAAGGCCAGGCGGACATAGGCCGGACATAGGCCCGGCCAGGCGACATAGGCCGACATAGGCCGACGGACGGACATAGGCCGACATAGGCGGCCATGGCGACATAAGGCCGAGCGGGCGACACAGAGCCGACATAGGCCGACGGGCAACACGGACGACATAGGCCGACATAGGCAGCCGGACCTATACCGGCGCGACATAGGCGAAACGCAGGCCCGACATAAGCGACATAGGCCGACATAGGCCAGCGGACCTATGCCAGCGACATAGGCCGACGCCATAGGCCCGGCGCGACGCCAGGCGACGCCGACAACGAAGCGGCGACATAGGCGGCGGACCTATGCCAGCAGCCGACATAGGCGACATAGGCATAGGCGACATAGGCCAGCGACCATGCAGCCGGCGGACGACATAAAGCCGACATAGGCGGCCCGACCCGGCCAGACGACATAGGCCGACATAGGCGACGGACCTATGCCAGCGAGGCGGCGACATAGGCCGCCATGGGCCGGCATAGGCCGACGCCAGGCGACATAGGCCGAGCAGCGAGGCCGACATAGGCCTATGCAACGAGGCGGCGACAGAGGCCGACATAGACCGACATAGGCCGAGGGACGACATAGGCCGACACAGGCCGGCGACATAGGCCAGGCGGACATGCCGACGCAGGCGAAAAGCGGGCGACATAGGCCGACATAGGCCGGACATAGGCGACATAGGCCCGACATAGGCCGACGGACCTATGCCAGCGGGCGGGCGACATAGGCGACATAGGCCGGCGACCAGACGCGACGACATAGGCGACATAGGCGACATAGGCGGCCGGACGACGACATAGGCCGACATAGGCCCGGCGTGGCAGCGGACCTGCGACGCCGGCGACATAGGCCCGACATAGGCCGACATAGGCGGCGGGCGACATAGGCCGGACGGCGACATAGGCCGACATATGCCAGCGACATAGGCTGACATAAACCGAGCCAGCGGGCCGAGATAGGCCGACATAGGCGGCCGACGGACGGCATAAGGCCGACATGGGCCGACGGCCAGACGACGCCAGGCCGACATAGGCCGGCGGACGACATAGGGCGGCGGACCTATGCCAGCGGGCAGCGACGCCATAAGGCCGACATAGGCCGACGCAGGCCGGACATAGGCCCGGCCGGACGACATAGGCGACATGGACGCAGCGGGCGACATAGGCCCGACATAGGCCGACAGGCGGCATGCAGGCCGGACATATAGCCGCGGCGACATAGGCGACCTAAGGCGACGGGCGACATAGGCCGACATAGGCCGACCTATGGCGGCGGAGACATAAGGCGACATAGGCCCGGCGCCATTGACCCGACATAGGCCCGGCGGGCTGACATAGGCCGACATAGGCCGGCCGGCCAGACGGACGAAATAGGCCGACATAGCCCGACGGACCTATGCCAGCGGGCGGCATAGAGCGACATAGGCCGACATAAGCCGGCGCAGGCCGACATAGGCCCGACATGGGAGAGCGGCGACATAGGCGACATAGGCCCGGCAGACGATAATAGGCCGACATAGGCCGGCGGACCTATGCCAGCGGAGCGGCGACATAGGGCCGGCCTAGGCCGACATAGGCCGACATGGGGCCGACATAGGCCGACATAGGCCGACGGACCCTGCTCTGCCAGCGGGCGACATAGGCCGACATATGGGCCCGACGCGGCCAACATAGGCCGACGTAAACCAGGCCGACATGGCGGCAGCGGACCTAAACCAGGGCGACATAGGCCGACGGCCGGGCGACATGGGCCGACATAGGCGCCGACGGACCTATGCCAGGGCCAGCCGGCGGCAGCGACCATGAGCGACAGACGACATAGGCCGACGCGAGCCGACATAGAGGCCGACATAGGCGACCATAGGCCGGCCGACATAAAGGCGACATAGGCGACCAGGCCGACATAGGCCCGACATAGGCGGCGGACTGACATAAGCGGACCCACATAGGCCGACAGACGACATAGGCCCCATAGGCGACATAGGCCGACGGACGACATAGGCCAGCATAGGCCAGCGGACCTATGCGGAACGCGACATAAGTAGGACATATGGGCGGCATGGGCCGACATAAGCGACATAGGCGACATAGGCGGCGGACGACATAGGCCGACATAGGCCGACGACCGACATAGGCCGACATAGGCGGCCACGTGCGCGGCTGACATAGGCCGACATAGGCCCGGCGGACGGCATAGGCCGACATGAGGGGCGGGCGACATAGGCCGACATAGGCGGCGGGCGACATAGGCCGACATAGGCCAGCGGACCTGCTATAGCGAGGCGGACGACAGGCCGACATAGGCCGACGGCCGACCGGACGACATAGGCGGCGACATAGGCCGGACATAGACGACATAAGCCGACATAGGCCGACGCGGCATAGGCCGCATAGGCCGACGGACCTATGCCAGCGAAGGCGGCGACATAGGCGACATAGGCCGACATAGGCGGCCAGGCGACGCCAGGCCCGACATAGGCGGCAGACGACATAGGCCGACATAGGCCGACGGACGACATAGGCCGACATAGGCCGACGGCCCTATGCCAACGGGCAGCGACATAGGCCGACATAGGCCGACATAGGCCGACGGACGACATAGGCCGACATAGGCCGACGGACCTATGCCAACGGGCAGCGACATAGGCCGACATAGGCCAACATAGGCCGACATAGGCCGACATAGGCCGGCATAGGCCGACGGACCTATTTCAACGGGCAGCGACATAGGCCGACATAGGCCGACATAGGCCCGCGGGCGCAGGCGGCATAGGCGACATAGGCCGACGGACCTATAGCGGGCGCGACATAGGCCGGCGGGCCGACCAGGCGACATAGGCGGCCAGACGACGACATAGGCCGACGGACCTATGCCAGCGGGCAGCGACACAGGCCGACATATAGGCGGACGCAGGCCGACGGGCGACATGGCCCGACATAAGGCCGGCGGGCGACATAGCGCCGACATAGGCCGACGGCGACAGGCGACATAGGCCGACAGAGCGACGCGGGCGGCATAGGCCCGACATAGGCCGGCGGGCGACATAGGCCGACATAGGCGGCGGACGACATAGGCGACATAAACGGCCGACAGGGACCGGCTATAGAGCGACATAGGCCGGACGGACGGCGACCATAGGCCGACATAGGCCGGCGGCGACATAGGCGACATAGGCCCGACGACGACCTATAGGCCAGAACCGTGGCGACATAGGCCGACATAGGCCCCGACATAGTAAACGGCGGGCGACCGTAGCGGCGACATGAGCGGCCGACATAGGCCGACATAGGCCCGACATAGGCCGGCGGGACGACATAGGCGGCGGACCTATAAGCCCAGACGGAGCGGCGACATAGGCGACATAGGCCGGACGCGACATAGCCGACATAGGCGGCCGGGACGACATAGCCGACATAGCGCCCGACGCAGGACGACATAGGCGGAATAGGCGGCGGACCTGCCTTGACGCGGCAGCGACATAGGCGACGCCCAGACGACATAGGCCCGACATAGGCCGGCGGACCTATGCCACGCAGGCGAGCGACATAGGCCGCGGACGGACATAGGCCGACATAAGCGACGGACGACATAGGCCGACATAGGCGGCGGCGACGCATAGGCCCGACATAGGCCGCCCGACGGCGACACCAGCGGGCAGCATAAACGCCGACATGACGGGCGACATAGGCCCGACATAGGCCCGACGGACGACATAAACGGCCGACATAGGCGACGCAGCGGACCTATAGGCCGACATAGGCCGGACATAAGCGACATAGGCCGACATAGGCCGACGCGGCCGACATAGGCGACATGCCCGGCCGGGCGACGACATAGGCGACATAGGGCGACGGGCAGCGGCATAGGCCGGCGGGCAGCGACATAGGCCGGCGGACCTATGCCAGCGGGCGACATAGGCAGCGGACCGACATAGGCCGACATAGGCGCGGACCATAGGCCAGCGATGCGGCCGACGGACCTATACAGCCGGCAGCGGCCGAGCGACATAGGCCCGACATAGGCGGCCGG
>CM056501.1:12084099-12094821 GCA_029783415.1 Anisodus acutangulus
GCGGCGGACCCTATACCGCGGCGACATAGGCCCGACGCAAACCCAGCGCCCATAAACCAACATGGGCCGCCCGGACGGCGGCCCGGCGACGGCGGCCCCTGTCGTGCTTATAAACCCGGCGAAGCGGCGACATAAGAGCCGACATAAACCCGGCGACGCCGACCGACCCAGCGGACCTACTGCTGGCGGCGACATAGGCCCGACATAAAGCTCCGACATAGGCCGCCGACGGCGCCTTCTCGCAGAGCCCGACATAGGCGGCCGGGCGACATAAAGTAAACGACATAGGCCGGCAGGGCGACATAAACCCGCTTGACATAGGCCGACGCCATAGGCCGGCCAGACGACGCGACATAAACCCGACATAAGCCGACGGGCGGCATAGGCCGACATAGGCAGCCAGGACCTATGCTCCAGGCGGCGACGCATACGGCGACACCTAAGCCGGCGACATAGAGCCGACATAAACGACGCCGGCCCAGCCAGGCGACGCCGTGACATAGGCCAGACGGGCGGCCTCATAAACCGACATAGGCGGCGAGGCGACATAAAGCCCGGCCAGGCGACATAGGCAGCGGGACGCCATACGACGCCAGCCGGCAGGCGACATGAGGCAGACGCCTAAACGGCAGCGGGCGACGCCGGCGGCAGACTGACATAGAGGCGGCCGGGCCAGACGCGCCTCATAGAGCCGACGCAGGCAGCAGGCGGCACTATCTAGGCCCCATAGGCGGCCAGACGACGCCGACGGCGACATGACCATAGCGGACCTATGCCAGCGAGCGGCATACGCCAGGACATAGGCGGCGGAACGGCCTAAAGGCGACAGAGCCGACGAAGACGACGCCGAGGCGGCTTATATGGCGAGCAGCCAGACGACATAGAAGCCGGCCGACATAAGCGGCCGGCGGGCGACATAGGCGACATAGGCCGGCGGACCTATGCCCGCGAACGCGACGCAAAGGCCGACATAGGCGACATAGAGGCCGGCGGGCGACGCCAGAGCGACATAGGCCGGCGGGCGAGCCAGGGACATAAGCCCGGCGCCATACCGAAGCGGGCGACGCCCCCATAGGCCGCAGCGGGCCAGACGACATAGGCCATATACGCAAACGGCGGACCTATGCCAGCAGGCGGCGACGCCATAGGCCCGACATAGGCCCGACATAAGCGTGCGACATAAATGCGACATAGGCAGCGGCGGGCGGCATAGAAGGCCGACATAGGCCGGACCTAGACCGGGCGACATGAGGCGACATAAGTAAGCGGGCGGGCGCATAAACACATGGGCAGCGGGCGGACGACGTAGGCCGGCATGAAACCCGGCGACTGTACCCTATACCAGCGTGACATAGGCGACGCCCGACATAGGCGACTGAAGGCGGCGGGCGACATAGGCCGACATAAGGCCCAGACGGCGGGCCCGACATAAAGTAATGGCCACGAGCGGACCTATGCCAGCGAGCGGGCGACATAGGCCGACATAGGCCCGACACGTAGAAGCCGACGGACGACATAGGCCGACATAGGCCGGCGGGCGACGCGCATAAAGGCGACATAGGCAGCCGGCGGTAACGGCGACATAAGGCCGGCGGCCAGGGCGGCATAGAAGCGGAGCATAGGCCGACTCGCGGACCTATACCCAGCAGGCGGCGACATAGCCGCGGCCGACGCCAGGCCGACATAGGCCCGGCGGGCGGTATAGGCACGGCGGCCAGGCGACATAAGCGACGGCCACAAACCCGTGGGCGACGCAGGCCCACATAGGCCGGCGGGCGACATAAGACTGGCCGACATAGGCAGCGGGCCAGACGGCGACATAGGCCGACATAGGCGGCGGACGCTATACCAGCAGACGGCGACATGAAGTAGGCCATAGGCGACATAAGCCGACCCGGCAGAGCGACATAGGCGACGCATAGGCCGACGCCCAGAGCCCGACATAAACCGGCATAAAGGCGGCAGACCTATACCTTGAAGCGCGACATAGGCCGACATAGGCCCGACGCAAAGGCGACGGACGACATAGAAGCAACGAGCGGCGACATAGGCGGCATAGCGGACCTATGCCAGCGAGGCTGGCTGACATAGGCGACGGCATAGGCGGCGTGAGCCGACATAGGCCCGAAGGACCTATGCCAGCGAGCGTCGACATAGGCCGACATAGGCCGACATAGGGCGATAGGCGGGCGGTACGACAGAAGCCGACATAGGCCCGGCCGGCCGGGCCGACATAGGCCGGCGGACCTATGCCAGCGAGCGGCGACGCCCAGAATGGCAGACATAGGCGGCGTGAGCCGACATAGGCGAAGGACTATGCCAGCGAACGGCGACAGGCGACGCGACCGACATAGGCCGACATGGGGCCCGACATAGGCCGGCCCCAGGCGACATAGGCGACATAGGCGGCGGGCGACATAGGCCGGCGGACCTATGCCAGCGAAGCGGCGACATAGGGCGACATAGGCGACATAGGCGACGCGGCCATAACGGGCGACCAGGCGACATAGGCCGACATAGGCCAGCGGGTACGACGCCAGGCCCACATAGGCGGCCAGGCGACATAGGCGACGCAGGCAGCGGACCTATGCCGAAGCGGCGACATAGGCCGACATAGAGCCGACATAAGGCCCCGACATAGGCGACATAGGCCCGGCCGGGCGACATAAAGCCCGACATAGGCCGCGGCGCTGACATAAGACCCGACGCCGACAACCCGGCGGCGCGAAGGCCCGACATAGGCCAGCGGGCGACGCAGGCGACATAGGCGGCCCGGACGACATAGGCCCGACGCGCGGCCAGACGTGACATAGGCCCGGCATAGGCCGGTATCGGGCGACATAGGCCGACATAGGCCGACGCAGGCCCGGCAGACGACGCCCGTAAGCGGACCTATGCCAGCGAAGCGGCGACATAGGCGACATAGGCCCGACATAAGTGGAAACGCGCCTGGCCAACCAGGCGACGCAAAGGCGACATAGGCCCGACCAGGCGACGCCCGGCGGGCGACGCCAGGCCGACATAAGGCCGCGGCGCGACGACGCCGACATAAAGGCGACTATAGGCCCGGCGGCGACGGCATACATAGGCCGACGCCAGGCCAGCGGACCTATGCCAGCGAAGGCGTGACATAGGGCGACATATGGCGACGCCAACGCCAGGCCCGACATAGGCGACGCCCAGGCCGACATAGGCCGGCGGACCTATGCCAGCGGAGCAGCGCGGCATAGGCACCCCGACATAGGCCGACGCCGGCGGCAGACGACATAGCGACCCAGCGACCAGCCGGCTGGCGCATGAGCGGCGGACCTATAGCCATGAAGCGGCGACATAGGCCGACATAGATAAGCCGAGGCGACATAGGCGGCGGGCGACATAGGCCGGCGGGCGACATAGGCCGGCGGACCTATGCCAGCGAGCGGCGACATAGGCCGACATAGGCGACATGGGCGACGAGCGACATAGGCGACATAGGCCCGACGCAGGCCGGCATGGGCGGACATAGGCGACATAGGCCCGACGCCTAGCCGGCCCGACGGCGGGCGACATAGGCGACGCCATAAATGGCCGGCGGACTACATCGCCCGACTTGGCGTGGCCAGGGCGACATAGGCGACATAGGCCGGACATGAGGCGCCGACCGCGGGCGACATAGAGCGACATAGGCGACGACGGATACCAGCGAAGCGACGCCGACCGAGGCATAGGCCGAGCGACATAGGCCGACATAGGCCGCGACATAAGTAGAGCATAGAGCATAGACGGCGGACCTATGCCAGCAGCGGCGTGACATGCCAGGCGCAGAGCGACATAGGCCGACATAGGACGACATCGGGCCAACGCCAGAAGGCGGCGGCTGACATAGGCGGCGGACCTATACCAGCGAGGCGGCGACATGGGCGACATAGGCCGACGGCGTGAGGCCGACATAGGCGAAGGACCTATGCCAGCGAACCCGGCGGCGACATAGGCCCGACATAGGCCGACGCCAGTAACAGCCGGCGGACGACATAGGCCGGCCAGGGCGACATAGGCCGAGCGGACCTATGCCAACGGCAGCGCCGACATAGGCCCGACATAGGCCCGACGTCGTGGGCGACGCAGGCGAAGGACCTATGCCAGCGAAGCGGCGGCGACATAGGCGACGCCAGGCCGACGCCGGCCGACGGGCGACATAGGCCGACGCCATAAGGCCAGCCAGGACGGCATACCAGCAGGCGACGCCAGGCGACATAAACGACATAGGCCCGGGCGACGACATAGGCACACATAGGCGGCGTGGGCTGACGCATAGGCGACATAGGCCGGCGGACCTATCTCTGCCAGCGACGCCGGCCCGACATATGGCCAGGCGACGCCAAACCCGACATAGGCGACATAAGGCCCGACATAGGCGGCGGAGTATCGGGCGACATAGGCCGACATAAGGCGGCCGGGCGACATAAGAGCCGGCCGACATGGCGAAGCGGACCTATACCAGCGGAGCAGCGACATAGGCCGACGCCAAACGCCGGACATAAACCGACGCAAACCGACATAGGCCGGCGACGGCTGCGAGCCCGACATAGGCCCGGCCAGACGGCGACATAGGCCGACATGCCGACCCAGCGGACCTATACCAGCGAACGCGTGACATAGGCCGACATAGGGCGACGCCAGGCCCGACGACATAGGCCGACGACGCCAGCCGACATAGGCAGCCGGACGACATAAGCCCGACATAGGCCGGCCGGACGACGCATAAGCGACATAACGCCGGCCGGCGGACCTATGCCAGCGGAAGCTGCGACATAGAGCGACGCCAGGCCAACATAGGCCCGGCGGAGGCCGACGCCGGCGGCATAGGCCGGCGGACCTATACCAGCGGCGGCGACATAGGCCGACATATGGGCCGACGACATAGGCGACCAGGCGACATAGGCGGCCAGGCGGCGACATAGGCCGGCGGACCTATGCCCAGCGAGCGGGACATATGGCGACATAGGCGACATGGAGGCCCGGCCAGACGACATGGGCCCGGACCGGGCGGCGACATAGGCGGCCGGACGACGCATAGGCCCGGACCCTATGCAGACGGCGACATAGGCGGAGCATAGGCCCGACATAGGCGGGCGGCATAGGCGACTACCAGGCCGACATAGAAGCGACGCATAGGCGCCGACGGGCGGACGCCATAGGCCCGACATAGGCCGACATAGCCGACGGACCGGACATAAGGCCGGAGCATAGGCCGGCCAGGCCCGACATACGCCGACTTAGGCCAGGCGGCGGGCCGACTATCATAGGCCGACATAGGCCCGGCGGGGCGGACATAGGCCGGCGGACCTGCCAGGACCTATGCCAGCGAGCGGCGACATAGGCGACAAAGCCGACGCCAGCCGCCATGAAACCCGACATAGGCCGGCGACGCCGACCTATAGGCCAGCGAAGCGTGACGTTTGGCGACATAAGCGAGCATAGGCCAGGCATGGGCGAAAGCGGCGACGCATAGGCCGACCTGCTCTGCGAAGCGGCGTGCTTATAAACGCAGGCCGGCGGACCTATGCCAGCGGGCGCGACATAGGCCGACATAGGAAGGCCGAGGCGCCGGACGACATAGCGCCGAGCCAGGGCGACATAGGCGGCGATGGGTGACGGACCTATAGGCGGCCGGAGCGGGCGACATAGGCGACATAGGCCCGGCGTGGGCGACGACATAGAGCGGACCTATAGGCGACTATAGAACGCGACATAGGCGACATAGGCCGACGCAGGCGGCGGGCTGACATAGGCCGTGGAGCCCCTGAGCCGACCAGACGATATAGGCGGACGACATAGGCGGCGGGCGACGCCAGAGGCGGGCGGGCCGACATAGGCGACATAGCGGACCTATGCGCCGGCGGCGGGCGACATAGGCCGACAGCCATAGGCGGCGGACATAGAACACATAGGCCCGGCCGGACCATAGGCCGACATAGGCCGGCGGACCTATGCCAGCGAAAGCGACATAGGCGCCGACATGAGGCCGACATAGGCCGACGCCGGACGCGCCAGGCGAGGCAGCGGACGACATAGAAGCGCGACATAGGCCGGCGGGCGGCATAGGCCGACGCCAGCAGCGACATAGGCGACAGCCGACGCCAGGCCGGAAGCGGCTGCATAAACCGACGACATAGGCTGACGGCCGACTTAGGACGACATAGGCCGACATAGGCCGGCGGACCTATGCCAGAAGCGGAAGTAGCCCCATAGAGCCCGACATAGGCCGACGCATAGGCCAGACGAAAGCGACATAGGCGGACGGGCGACATAGGCCGACGCCGACGGCGGACATGGGCGACATAGGCCCGACATAGGCCCGGCCGGACGACATAAGGCCGACATAGGCCGGCGGGGCCGGTATGCCAGCGGGCGCGACGCCTATAGAGTGGCCGACATAGGACGACATAGGCCGACGCGGGCGACATAGGCGACGGACTCGTATGCGGGCGACATAAGCGGCGACATAGGCCGGACATAAAGGCCGACATAGTGCCACGGCGAGCAGGCGACATAAGCGCGGCAAACCGACATAGGCCGACGGTATGCCAGCGGGCAGCAGACGACATACGGCGACATAGGCCCAGGCGACATAAGCGACATAGAGCCAGCAGCGGACCCTATAGGCCCGGCGGAGCGACATAGGCCCGGACGCCGCGACATAGGCCAGACGGACCAGGCGACATAGGCCGACGCGGCCGACGCCGACCCGACTATGAGCGGCAGACGACATAGGCCGACGCCATGCAGGCCCGGCCAGGACGAAGGCCCGACATAGGCGCCAGCGACATAGGCCGGCGGCGACATAGGCCGACATAGGACCTATGCCAGCGAAGACTGACATAGGCGACATAGGCCAACATAGGCCCGGCGGGCGACATGAAGCGGACATAGGCCGACGGCGAAGAAAGCGAGGCGACATGAGGCCCGACATAGGCCCGGCGGCCTATGCCAGCGGCGCGCCGGCGACATAGGCCCGACGCAGGCTCGACATAGAAGTATAGCGGACCCTATGCGAAGCGGCGACATAGGCGGCGACGCAAACCCGGCGGGCAGCGACATAGGCCGACAGAAGGCCGACATAGGCGGCGGGCGACATAGGCGGCGCGACGCCGGCCGACATAGGCCGGCGGACGCTAAACCGACATAGGCAGCCGAAACGCCAGCGGCGACGCCGCGGACCGACATAGGCCGACGGCGTAGGCGACGCCGGCAGCGGACTATGCCAGCGGGCGCGACATAGGCCCGACATAGGCCGCCAGACATAGGCCCGGCAGGCGACATAGGCGGCGCGGCGGACCTATAAACCAGCGAAGCGGCGACGCATAGACCGACATAGGCCGGCGAGGGCGACGCCATAGGCCGACCCGGACCTGCCAGCGGCGGCGACATAGGCCCGACATAGGCCCGACATAGGCGAAACCAGGCGACATAAAGCGACACTAGGCCCAGACTGTGCTTATGACATAAGCGACGCCATGGGACGGACCAGGACCCGACGCAGGCGACATAGGCGACATAGGCCAGGCGACTTCTAAGTAGGCGACATAGACCCGGCCAGGCGGGCATAGGCCGACATAGGCCCGACACGGCGGACCTATAGGCCGACATGGGCGAGCGACATCGGCGACGCCGGCCAAACCGACGCCGGCAGCAGACGCTAGGCGACATAAGCGAAGCGGACCTAGGCCAGCGCGATACGACATAGGCCGGCGACGACACTCGCCAGGCAGACGACGCCAGGCGGCCGGACGACATAAACGTAGGCATAAGCCGACGGGCGACATAGGCGACGCCAGGCGACATAGGCAGCGGACTATACCAGCGAAGCGGCGGACGCAGGCAGCCATGAGCCGACATACCCGGCGGGCGACGCAAACCCGAGCATAGGCCCGGCGAGCGACATAGGCGCCCATAGACGCCGACATATGGCCCGGCGCATGCGAGCGACATAGGCAGAGCGGACCTATGCTACCTATGGCGGCTGACATAGGCCGACATAGGCGACATAGGCCGACGCATGGGCCGACCGGAGGCGACATAGGCCCCATAGGCCGGGGAACGACATAGGCGACATAGGCCCATAGGACTGAGCATAGGCGACATAGGACGGCGGACGACATAGGGCGCGACATAGAGGCGAAGCCCAGACCTATGCCAGCGAAGGCGTGACATAAGTACATAGGAGCCCGACATAGGCCCGGCCAGACATAGGCGAAACGCCAGGCGGCGGCGTGCGACATAAGGCCGGCGACATAGGCCGCATGAGCGGCCATGCATTAGGCGACATAGGCCCCGACATGGGCGACGGCGACATAGGCGACGGAGACATAGACATAGGGCCGGGCATAGGCGACATAAGCCGGACGATGGCCGGCGACATCGACGGGCGACGCAAACCTGCGTAGAGCCCCGGGGCGCCCGGCATAGGGCGACATAGGCCCGGCCGGACGGACCTATGCAGCGAAGCGGGGCCCGACGCAGAGCGGCCGACATAGGCCGACATGCGGCATAGACGACATAGAGACGCAGCGGACATGCGGCCAGGCGACATAGGCCGACGGCCGACATAGGCGACGACATAAGGCGCGCGACACGGGCGACATAGGCCCTATAGGCCGGCCAGGCGACATGGCGGAAACCCGCATAGGACATAGGCGGCGACGCCAGGCCGACATGGCCAGCGAGGCGGGCGAGCATAGGCCCGACATAGGCCGGCCGACGCGACAGGCCGACATAGAGCCCGACATGGGCGAAGCAGGCGGCGGACGACATAGGCCCGACATATGACATGGGCGACATAGGCGACGGGCCATGGGCCGACATGGTAGGCGGACCTATACCATATACCGCGCTTATAGGCGGCCCGGACGACATATCGGCCCGACATAGGCGGACGCATAGGCGACAGCATAGGCCGGCGACGGGGGCGACATAAGTAGACATAGGCGGCGGACCTATGCCAGCGAACAGCGACCGTAGCCCGAGCATAGGCCAGCGTCGACATAGGCCGATATGGCGGGCGGCGAGCATAAACCCGGCGACATAGGCCCGACATAGGCGGACGAGCATAGGCGGCGGACCTATGCCAGCGAAGCGGCGACGCCAGGCCCGACATAGGCGACATAGGCATAGGCGGCATAGGCCGCAGGCGGCGCGACATGGCCCGACATAGGCGGCGGGCCCGCAGGCCGGCGGACCTATGCGGCGAAGCGGCCAGGCCGACGACGCCGACATAAGTGCGGCGGACATAGGCGACGCCGGCCACGACCCGGACATAGGCCCATAGGCGCCGAGACTGACATAGGCGCCGCTGCCAGCAGACGTGACGCAATAGGCCGACGCATAGGCGACATAGGCCGGGCGACATAAACGACATCGGACATAGAGCGGGTCAGGCCGACATAAAGGCGACATAGGCGGCGGGCGGCATAGGCCGACATAAGGCGGCGGGCGACATGAGGAGGCGTGACATAGGCCATAGGCGAGACGGCATAGGCGACATAGGCGACATAGGCTGGCGGACCTATAAGCGAGCGTAGGCGACATAGGCCGGCGTAGAGCCGGCGAAGGACCTATGCGGTCTAGCGACTTAGGCTGACGGACGACATAGGCCGACATAGGCCGACGGACGAAATAGGCCGACATAGGCCGACGGACCTATGCCAACGGGCAGCGACATAGGCCGACATAGGCCGACATAGGCCAACATAGGCCGACATAGGCCGACATAGGCCGACGGACCTATGCCAACGGGCAGCGACATAGGCCGACATAGGCCGACATAGGCCGACGGACGACATAGGCCGACATAGGCCGACATAGGCCGACATAGGCCGACGGACGACATAGGCCGACATAGGCCGACATAGGCCGACATAGGCCGACGGACGACATAGGCCGACATAGGCCGACGGACCTATGCCAACGGGCAGCGACATAGGCCGACATAGGCCGACATAGGCCGACGGACGACATAGGCCGACATAGGCCGACGGACGACATAGGCCGACATAGGCCGACGGACCTATGCCAACGGGCAGCGACATAGGCCGACATAGGCCGACGGACGACATAGGCCGACATAGGCCGACGGACGACATAGGCCCACATAGGCCGACATAGGCCGACGGACCTATGCCAACGGGCAGCGACATAGGCCGACATAGGCCGACATAGGCCGACATAGGCCGACATAGGCCGACATAGGCCGACATAGGCCGACGGACGACATAGGCCGACATAGGCCGACGGCCGACATAGGCCGACATAGGCCGACGGACGACATAGGCCGACATAGGCCGACGGACGACATAGGCCGACATAGGCCGACATAGGCCGACGGACCTATGCCAACGGGCAGCGACATAGGCCGACATAGGCCGACATAGGCCGACGGACGACATAGGCCGACATAGGCCGACGGACGACATAGGCCGACATAGGCCGACGGACGACATAGGCCGACATAGGCCGACGGACGACATAGGCCGACATAGGCCGACATAGGCCGACGGACGACATAGGCCGACATAGGCCGACATAGGCCGACGGACGACATAGGCCGACATAGGCCGACGGACGACATAGGCCGACATAGGCCGACATAGGCCGACGGACGACATAGGCCGACATAGGCCGACGGACGACATAGGCCGACATAGGCCGACGGACCTATGCCAACGGGCAGCGACATAGGCCTAT